>CM065122.1:8805000-8820000 GCA_033026305.1 Cirrhinus molitorella | reverse complement strand
GTAAAAAGACAGTAAACTAATGAACGAATAATGAACAGGCAAAATAAAAGTCCAACACACTAGCCAAACAGAAACTTTTACCAGCCAATGGTACTAAAAAAAAAAAAAAAAGTTTTTATTCCCATTAATTTTTGTTCCATAATTAAGTTCTGCTTTATCACTGCTAACAAACCGAGGTTTTATATGTTTCTGTCTTTTTTCATTAAAATCATTACTTAGAACTTTGTGGTGTCAAAATAAAAGTCCAAAAACTTTACAACTTCAAAGAACAAAAGTCGAGATTCTCATGGCCAAACAATCGGCCAAGCAGCAAAACAGTCAATGCCAAAAACGCCAAAAAAAAAAAAAAATATTAATCACCAATTTGTGCCCCTATTCATTTTTGTTCCATAATTAAGTTCTGCTTTATCATATACACATATTGTCAAAATAAAAGTCAGACAAACTTTTAAAACAAGATTCCAGATTCCAACACATCGGCCAAACAGTAAAACTTAACATCCGATGCCAATAAAAAAAAATATCCCAAATAATAAGTTATGCTTTATCATGTACATAAATTAGGTCAAATTTTTTTGAAGAACTTTCAAAACAAAAGTCCAATACATTGGCCAAACAGGAAAACTTAACATCTGATGACGATAATAGAAAAAATAATAATAATAATTTACCGCTATTAATTTCTGTTCTATAATTAAGTTCAGCTTTATCACATTCACATGTTGTCAAAATAAAAGTCTGAAGAACTTTTAAAACAAAATTCCAGATTCCAACACATTGGCCAAACAGTAAAACTTAACATCTGATGCTGATAATAATAATAATAATAATAAAAAAACTCAAATAATCACAAATTTTTACCCCTATAAATTTCTGTTCCATAATTAAGTTCTGCTTTATCATATACATATATGAGGTCAAAATTTTTTGAAGAACTTTCAAAACAAAAGTCCAATACACTGGCCAAACAGGAAACTTAACATCTGATGACGATAAGTTCTGCTTTATTACATACATATATGATATCAAAATAAAAGTCGGAAGAACTTTCGAAACAAAAATCCCAATTCCACATCAGCCAAACAGAAAAACTTAACAGCCAATGCCAATATTTAATAAAATACCAAATATCACTAATTGTTACAGCTATTAATTTCTGTTCCATAATCAAGTTTTGCTTTATTACATACATATGTCAAAATAAAACTCAGAAGAACTTTCAAACCGCTTTCAAAATTGTCCAAACAGGAAAACTTAACAGCTGATAAAAGCCAAATATGACCAATTTTTACCATTAATCATTTCTGTTCCATAATTAAGTTCTGCTTTATCACACACACACAGACACACACATATATTATTTATATATATATATATATATATATATATATATATGATGTCAAAATAAAAGTCTGAAGAACTTTCTAAACAAAAGTCTTAAAACTTAACAGCCGAAAAAAAAAACTTGAATATCACCAATTTTTACCGTTATTAATTTCTGTTCCATAATTAAGTTCTGCTTTATCACATAATATATGATGTCACAAAGTCTGAAGAACTTTCAAAACAAAAGTTCTGATTCCAACATATTGTCCAAACAGGAAAACGTGACATCTGATGCCAATAATAAAAAAAATCCCAAATATCACAAAATGTAATCCGTTACATGTAAAAAAAAAAAACGTCCCAAGAACTTTCAAAACAAAAGTCCACAATCCACATCAGACAAACAGATAAAAGTAACAGCTGATGCAGATAATTAAAAATCCCAAATATCAAATTTTTACCCCCATTAATTTCGGTCACATAATTACATAATTAATATAACATAATTAAGTTCTGCTTTCATCATATCACGCCTGGTCAAGACACGTGTTGGTCAAACTGATCGTGCGGTGCGTTGGAAGAGCCCAGCCCTCTTCAGTCTGCTCAGACTCTGCCGCTTTTGTTCTCTCACACTTGTATGTCAAAACAACATCAATGGCTTCTGCTGCGAGGAGCACGTGGGAGGAAAGACCTCATTCATATTTACTCAATCCCTCAGGCTCATCACACTCTCTCTACCTCTCACCGCTGAGGGAGTGGGTGTGCTGGTCCATTAGCCCACTGGTGTCTCCACTCAAGAGCTCCAGGCCCCTGCGGACCCTGGCCTGGCCGGGCTTTGTAACCTCACTGGCTTTGTCCAGAGGCTTCAGAGATGCTCAGATCCCTCCTCTCTCTCTCTTTCAGCTGTCAGAAAGGATGCGGGTGAGGTAGACCGATGTATGTGTGGTGCTGAGATGAGCATGAATAATACAGACCGTAAGTACACAGATGCGTAGAGGCTTTTAAAAGCAGAAAAATACAGCTCTTGTATTAAGAGGAGAAAATCACAGTCGTGGTGCCGCGAAAAGCGCAAAGATGAAGTGAGGTCTTCGGCTCTAAGCTGTAAGACTGGTAGGGTTTACTAACCCTATGCTGTAGATAAGTAGACAGAGCGTTAAAGGGATCTGGGCTGGCTGGAAGCATAATCAAATTAGCCAAAATATTGAATAAACAAACATGCAAGGGGCAGGGACTTTGCGAGCCACTTCAGAAATGTGTGCAAAAAGCTCATTTAGCTCTGAATTCTTGAATCAGAGCTAAATGAATGGATGGCATTTCAACTGGAGTGCGTCCAAATGTCCATTCATTTGCAGTATGGAAGCTGTCAGAAGCCTTGTGCGGAAATATTCGGATTAATTTGTGAGATAAAAACCATATCCGAGAACAGCTTTGTTCTGCAGATGTTTCAAGTTCTTAATGGCACCAAACAGAATCGCTAAAGCCTGCAAACAAACAGTGGCCATTTGTATTTTTCCGTCTTGTTTTACCAAAATCATGACTTGTTTATGATTAATATTACAATAAAAATGAAAAAAATTGTTGTATAAAAAAGTTCTATAAAAAAAACTATATAACTGTGTGTTTCTATACAAATAGACAATGTGTGTGTGTGTGTGTGTGTGTGTGTGTGTTACACTTGTTATATAACTGATCAGAAGAAAAAAAAAAAAAAAAATTATATATATATACAATCACACCCAAAATAAAAGTTTATGTTTACATACTATATGTGTGTTTACTTTGTATATTTATTATGTACAGTACATATAAATACACACACATACATGTATATATTAAAACACATGCAATTTAGATATAAATCTAAAATATTTTTCCTTAATATATACATGCATGTGTGTGTATTTATATATACATAATAAATATACACAGTACACAAATATATAGTATGTAAACAAACTTTTATTTCGGATGCGATTAATCGTTTGACAGCACTAATATATATATATATATAATTTTAGGTACTGTATATTAAAAAAAACTACTAAAATATGATAAATAGCATATAAAATTAATTATTCATTTAATAAATTATTTAGAAAAATATTTTTATATAACAATAAGTTGTGTGTGAAGTAATGTGATGAATCAATTTCTTTAATTTACTATAAATAAAATAAAAATAATACATATAAATATTTCCATTTTTATTTTCTGTATAAAATAAAATGAATGACTAAAATATATAAATTACAATCCATAAATAAATAAACATTTGTGCTATACAAGTATAATATTATATGACTATAAGTCATTTGATTTTTCAATTTCATTAATTTCTTCAATAATACTACAGGCAAAGCAAGAACCAAAATGTATGTTGTTTGTTTATACAAAAATAAATCATTTGATGTAATTATTATCTTTAATTAGAGGGCACATTATATTAGTCTCGTCTATTTTTTTTCTAGAAAGCTTCATGGCTTTCACAATTATCTTTTATATCTTCATGGACAGGGCTCATCTTCAAAGACCTATGAGCTGCAATCATGCAGAAGTATTACAAGCTCATTTGCTTCAATAGACAAACGTCCACTTCCTCAGAAAGTGGAAAATAAGAGCAAAACCATCCTGCTCAAATGGCATACAGTCTAGACACGACACTCCCCCCTCAAACACGCATACAAAACTCACAATCCAGTAAAACGCATCCCTTCCATTTACAGGGCGTGTAGCTATTGCTCTTCAAGAACAAGACGGAGGCCAATAAATTGGGTTAAAATATCGTCCACTCAGCCGGAAATCAAAAGTCAGTCTGGACCTCAGCAGCCGTCAGGAAATAACGGCTGTTTGAAAACACGCTTGTGGGGAAGCACATGGTCTGTGTAGCTGCTGGTAACCTTACAGCATGATTGTTTTCTCCCACTGAGTCCATGCAATAACGGCCACGCTGCTTCCCGTAAAAGACCTATTCCTCAGCTATTAGTCCATCTAATATCCTGCTCTCATCTCGTTATAGTCCATGTAATGTGTGGGGGAGCACACGACAGGAGCCCAACCAGAACCAATGAGTCCGTTCCACCAGCTTACAATAAAGGAGAAGTGCGCCTTTTTTCTTCAGTGAAATTAAAGCGATAGTTCACCAAAATGTAAATTGTGTCATCATTTACTCACCCTTCCACTTGTTCCAAACCTGTATGAGAAATGCTGATAACCCAACAGTAAACGTCACTAATTTACTTATTTTTTTCATATTATAGAAGTTTTGTTTTTTTTTCTCCATACTATTGGCTACTAGGTCCTTATGATTTCTGCGATGCAGAAAATGCAGACGGAATCCAGCGATAAAAACTAAATTTACGGTAAAAATTTGCCAATTTTTAGAAAAATAAATCAAAAGTAGGTCAGTACACTTCAATCAAACTGCAATGTATTAGCATCTGTGAATATTAAGCTGCAAAAAGACTATTTAAATATGAATCCTTCACGTTCTGCATGTCTGTGTGTGAATGAATGGCGCAGACGCAGTTTTATTAACTACACACATACTGAAGTTAGTGTTACGCACCCAGTGTTTTGAGCCTACGCTTCCTTGATATATACGAGTACATGAACACATCTGCTCTAATAAAAAAATTATTATTAATTGTTTTTATTTTGTAAAACTTGATATTTACTAGAAAAAGTGCTTAATTTAAAGCATCAACATTTATTTACCAGGAATTTGTATTTTTTTTAGAAATATTTAATTTGTTCATTTGTTATAAATTGTGTCAATTAATTAGGATTGCTTTTGATTATTAAAATGCAATGTAATCATTACAGCGGAATGCAGAAAATGATGGAGAAAACAGAATTTGAGAAAAACAAAAACGTTCTTCATAAAGCCTTCAAATTTAAAAATTGCTGTTAAATTGTGTACGTTTCATGATTTCATGAATTATTTAGACATGCTTTTTGATTAATATTTTAAATCTAACCATTAAAAAAATTAATCTAGAAAAATTTTAAATAGAAAAAACAGAATTTCGGAAAAAAAACAACAACAACTTTCATTTCATAGGGCCCTGGGCTACTATCAACTGTTTATATTTATATTGTTATTACTTCACTTGTTATTTGTTTTTAGTTTTTAAAACTATTTCTAAATAGCTTTAAGTTAGTTTCATTTCAGTTTTAGTTTTAGTTTATCCTTATTTCAGTCAGTTTCCAAAGAAACTTTTGTCATTTTCATCTTCTAATTTTAATACATTTTTCATCTAATATTTGTCATTTATTTGAGCTCAATTCCAGTACATGAAAAAGTTTTTAAATAATACCAATTCATTTTATAATTTTGCCATTAAAAAAAAGATTGGTGAAGGACATTCTAGGTCTAATTCTAGTTTGACTTATTATTAAATAATATTTAAAAATATGCACACATTCACTCTTCTTTGTATGCCTAATATGCCAAGCAGAGTTGGAGGTAACACTTTACAAGTAACGTAATCAGATTACTTTTTTCAAGTAACTAGTAAAGTAATGGATTACTTTTTCATTTACAAGAAAATATTACTTTTAATAGTTACTTTTTGTTTCCATTATGTATTTAATCCCATTTTATTAACCAGTGTCTTTGCTGCTGACCTTTGTTTATCCAGTTCAACCATAATAAGAAAAACTTACTTTAGATTAACATTTGTGCTTCATTTTTCTCATTGCTGAAGAGAGTTGAACTTCCTTTTACATTTCTATGTGAATTGACTTTTCTTTCAGCCTTAGGGACAATTACTTAAATTTTTAGTGTGAAAGGGCTTTTACATTTGCTAAAAATGTAACTTCTGATATAAAAAAAAACAAACAAACAAGCAAGCCCTGCCCAGACTTAAAAAGTAACGCAAAAGTAATGTAACGCTTTCCATAAAAAGTAACATAATTAGTTACTTTTTAGGGAGTAATGCAATATTGTAATGCATTACTTTTAAAAGTAACTTTCCCCAACACTAATGCTAAGAACGGAAATCAATCTCATCACATTCTGTTAGAAATGACACGAATCACATAAATGATTACATATTTTACAATTAAAATAGCAAAATTTGAGAGAGAGATGGAAAAAATTAGCATCAATTCCTGTTGGTTGTTTAACATTGTTGTCGGTTGTTTTAAACAGTTGTCATCCTAACAACAAACAGAGCACTGCATAATAAAGTGCAGTGCAAGAATTTCAAATACTGGGGGACAATTTGGCCATTTCTAATATTTCTAATTACCGGGAACAAAAACTTGTCCCCCTCAGTGTGTATGGTGGTTATGGCCCTGTTAGTTTCCAATAACAACACTGGGCCATACGCAGACCAGATAAATAAAATAAAACTGCTCTACATTTTTTTCCCTCATTAAATGTCTGTTTAACTTCAAAACACAGATGTCAAATGGGTTGCAATGGCTGTTTTGTGTTGACTATAATGTGCAAAGACAACTTTAAGCAAGACGTAGGTTGAGTTCCCACTAAAATCTAAACACTGCAGGGTTTTCAACATTTTCATCTGTTTGTTTGAGCCGTCCAACATAGCAACATTGACTCAACGAGTGGCATGAAAAGTAGGACTATCTGTTGGAAGATGGGCGTAATGTTTGGGAAACCAGTCCATTTTGTGACACTAGCAGCAAAGACAAAACACTTCACCTTTCATTTGGGAAGGAACTGCAATTCGATTTGGCAGAAAATCATGGGCGGCAACTGCTCTCCGGCAGGTCTGTGGTGTGGTGCGGTGGATGGAGGCTCATATTGATTTGCTCTGGTCCTGGCAACATTTAGAGCATTACGCAATGCTCCTCTAACAAGCCATTATGGAGAGTTTGACAGCTGGACTCACAGACTTAAGACTGCTGAAGAATGACACATCCGTCAATCAATCAAAACACTCAAGGTGTCAATCAATCAGCGGCAGCACAATATACAGAGATTGATAGATGTGTTCATGTAAAACGGACACCATCGGTGTCATGACACACATCTGGACAGAAAAGAGAGAGAAAGTTCATAAAAAGACTGAATTATGGAACAAAGTGTTTAATTGACAGCAGAATCCCACTAAACCTGGTTCATTTTATTCCAAAATCAAATATATATTCTGCTTAAATAATAATAATAGCATTTTTAAAATCATTTTCTTCAGATAACCCGTCAAATGGTGCCAGTCAAAATTAACTAATATTTAAAGGGTTAGTTCACTACAGAATACAAATTTAATGATAATTTATTCACCCACTATGTCATCCAAGATGTTTATGTCTTTCTTTCTTTAGTTGAAAAGAAGGTTTTTGAGGAAAACATTCCAGGACTTTTTTTTTTCCATATAGTGGACTTCAATGGGCACCAACGGATTGAAGGTCCAAACTGCAGTTTCAGTGAAGCTTCAAAGGGCACTACACAATCGCAGTCAAGGAATAAGGGTCTTATCTAGCGAAACGACTAGTCATTAACTTAAAAAATAACACGTTTATACTTTATCACAAATGCCTGTCTTGCACTAACTTGACTCCCGGAAGTACCGACCCAGTGTTAACTTTGACAGCAAATTTAGTCTTAGTCACAGTTTTTTTTGACTAAAATGCCAATTAGTTTTAGTCATATTTTAGTCATCCGAATCGTTTTAGTCGAGTAAATATCATCTACAGTAGATTTAGCTGGCTAAAATATAATGGGTTTATTTACAGTGTAATGCATTTATTAAGCACTTCTCTAAAATGACCAAACTCATTGTATAGGTTTGATATTAAGGTTTTATCACGATGCACACAGATTTAGCTACTGTGCCACACAACATGCCTTTATATTAAAAAGAAATGAAACCACTTCTCATAAAGAAACAAGAACACGGTCTTCTTTTCAATTAAATGCCAATGGTTATATAGACTTAAATACTTTCTAACAACTTGTTTACCACATTCTTCATTCTTTCAAGTGGACATATTTATTTAATTGGTGTCAATAGATACAACAAAGAAGGCATATATTTATAATATTTGTTTAATGCCATCTTTTTTATGCCTTAAAGGAACACTCCACTTTTTTTGCAAATAGGCTCATTTTCCAACTCCCCCAGAGTTAAATAGATGAGTTTTACCGTTTTCGAATCCATCCAGCCGATCTCCGGTTCTCCCGGTAGCCCTTTTAGCATAGCTTAGCATAAATCATTGAATCGGATTAGACCATTAGCATCGCGCTCAAAAACGACCAAAGACTTTCGATATTTTTCCTATTTAAATATCTGACTGCATTTCACATTTAGCGACAAAAGCAGTGCTTTTTCAATCTGATCGTTCAAGCGAACTAAAAATAATAATGTTCCACTTACAGTCATGGATGATAATCCATTTGGGTCCTGTCTGTAATCTGAAGATAGTTGGGATGGCCGTATCCTTTAGACACCGTGACCGTACTGTGGTACGGGTAACACTGTATATATTTGTTTTCCAAATAGTCATCTGGTCCAAAAATGCTGTGTGCGTTTTTTGATCGATCCTACCGGTGTTTTTAAATCTATGCTCAGAGCAGTCAGCCATTGATTGTTCCGTACCTTGTTTTTCGTTGGAATTCTATGAAACATGATAGTAGAGTACACCTTCGACTTACTATCACAGCCCTTGACAACGTACATAGCCATGACTAATCGCACACAGGTAAATCCAGCCTCTCATCAAATTGCCGACTGAAACTAGTGCCGATCACATTGGAAGTTACCTAGCTGGGCACTACATTCAGGCGCTGCGTAGTATCATTGCGCCTGTGCACACATAGTACGGCAGCAAATTTTCTTGATTATTACGCCGGAACGAGAATATAGTTCCTAGTCATATCAGCCTAGAAAATCGCAACTTTTATTTTTCTGCTGGTCTTAGTACACGGTGTAACTACAGAAGAGTCAAGATTTAAATAGGAAAAATATCGAAAGTCTTTGGTCGTTTTTGAGCGCGATGCTAATGGTCTAATCCGATTCAATGATTTATGCTAAGCTATGCTAAAAGGGCTACCGGGAGAACCGGAGATCGGCTGGATGGATTCGAAAACGGTAAAACTCATCTATTTAACTCTGGGGGAGTTGGAAAATGAGCCTATTTGCAAAAAAAGTGGAGTGTTCCTTTAAGGCAAGTATCACTGATTCCAACTGATGTTATCTGCTTATCTGCACTCGCTATTGCAAATCTACACCCCCTCCAGAACTCTGAGATCTGCTAGTGAGCGACGCCTTGTGGTACCATCACAGAGAGGTGCTAAATCACTATCCAGAACATTCTCTTTTACTGTTCCTGGCTGGTGGAACGATCTTCCTACCCCTATCCGGAATGCTGATTCCCTGACAAGCTTCAAGCGACAGCTTAAAACTCATCTCTTCCAACTCTATTTGCTGTTACCATAAAAAAAAAAAATAAATAATCTCTTTATTCCTTCCCTTTCTAGCTTGTACTTGTCTGAAGCACCACTTGAAATCTGGTATTATAGCACTGCCTGTGTCTGTTTGTCTCCTTAAGAAGAATCGCTCTATGTTCTCCCAACTGTATGTCGCTTTGGACAAAAGCGTCTGCCAAATGCCTAAATGTAAATGTAAATGTAAATGATGTCTCTATTTTTCCCCCTAATATTTAACCACTGATTATAACTATTAACAGACGACACAACATAACAACGTCATTGCATACTTACGGTTTCATTTGTGCATGCACTTGAAGAGCACGCGCTACGATCACAGTATAACGGCTGACAGGACAGGTAAATTTGTTTTTACTGACATATGGCCTGACAACATCTCATCTGACCGCAGTTCACTGATGTTCTACTGAAGCTCCTTTTCACCGCTATAGTTTCCGCACTCGTTTGACTCGTGTCTGGTGCTGAAGTAAAGTTAGAGCACGCGTCTGAAAAGTCTCCCATTTGATGTGCTCGTAAAGGTGCTCTGCGCTTCTAAATAAACGCAATTCTTTAGAAGTGGTGAGTGCCTAGCCCTGCCCATGCGTTAATTGCGTTAAACATTTTTAACACGTTAAAATGAAAAAATTATCACCTGCGTTAACACGCTAATTTTAACAGTGATTCAGTCAAGAACAGTGAGTGATTTTATGTCTTTCTTTTGTTGCTTAACATAAATGACTCGTACAATAGAACTATATTAGGCTGCTGTCCCTTAAAGGAATAGTTCACCCAAAAATTTAAATTTCACCATGATTTATTCACCCTTAAGCCATCCTAGGTGTATATGACGGTCTTCATCCAGACAAACACAGTCGGAGTTGTTTTAAAATTTATCCTGGCTCTTCCAAGCTTTATAATGGTGGTGGATAGTGGCTATTATTTTGAAGCTCCAAAATGCTCATATATCCGTTGTAAAAAACCCATACGCCTCCGGGGGTTAACATATGTCTTCTGAAGCGAGTTCCCGGTTGGTGTAACGTTACACCAGTTCAAATAAATAAGGCTGTGCAAAAAACTCAAGCTCTTCTTCTCTTATAGTGAAATTCACAGACATTTTTTTTAACTTCTTGTTTTCAACTTTTAATCCATCACCAGTGTTTAGTATTCTTGTTTGTTTATTCTCACCTGAGTTTACACTACGAATGCGGCTTACATCATATGTTGAGTCAGAGCCAAAACTCGACACTCTTGCGAACGCTAATACCTTTGCCGGAAGTCAGTGATTTGAGTTTACAATTTTAAAAATAGAAATATTTTTTGTTACAAAAGCCCATGGATCCTCTTCAAAAGACATGTGTTAACTCCCTGGAAGCGTATGGGTTAGTTTTACGATGGATATATGCGCTTTTTAGAGCTTCAGAATAATAGCCACTATCCACCACCATTATAAAGCTTGGAAGAGCCAGGATAAATTTTAAAACAACTCAGACTGTGTTCGTCTGGAAGAAGAAAGTCATATACACCTAGGATGGCTTGAGGGTAAGTAAATCATGGGGTAATTTTCATTCTTGGGTGAACTATTCCTTTAAAACCGAATGCACAAATGCAATGTACTGATAAACATCCAATATTCTCCAAACGTTCACCTAAGATGAAACCGAGTGTGTTTAAGTGAATACAGCATAATTTATTATTTCTCCATTTATCAGATGGCAAAGAGTTATCATGCACTGTGTGAGAGGCGTTGCTTCAGTGTCTGCTCTCAGAAAACCAGATCGAATTGAATTCTCTTTTGCGTTGTCAAATTTATCCATATTTCTGCTCATCTCTTACTCCCTGGTATTGACATATTTGAACGTTTTATGAGTTTTATGAGCAAATGTGTCCCGCCAGGCTATGTTACAGTTCAAATGTATGCATCAAAACCTCATAACCACCCAGCAGATTCGTTCAGAAAGAATCTTTCCAAATCGTCCCTCCCTAACAGTTTTGTTTTTATTTGTTGAGGAAAATGTCAAATAGATCTTTGACATAGTTTCTGTCACTCAAAACAAGTTTTTGTTTTCGCTATCGTCTTGTTTTTCGTCTGCAAAAAAAAATGTCATTGACAAAAATTATTCGTCAACAAAATGAACACTGTACCAACCCAGTTTTTACAAAGTGAAAAAGAAAGTCAAACGTCCTTCACAAAAAAAGGTAAAGCAACAGTTTTGAAGGTGGAGGAGAAACTGAGATGGATTTTTTCTCCTTACTCTACTAACCAGGCATGGCCTTTGAACATGATTACATAATGCATTTTGTTTGTTTTTGGACCTTCAAAACGCTGGCTCCCATTGAAGTCCACTATATGGAGAAACATCCTGGAATGTTTTGCTCAAAAACCTTACATTTCTTTTCAACTGAAGAAAGAAAGACATGAACATCTTGGATGACATGGGGCTCCAAAAGGTTTTACACAATAGATCACAAGGATCATGTTGGAACCAACAGCAGACGTAAATGAGTGCCGCAAAATCTATGAATGAGATCTATCTAGAATGCTAGTCAGCGCATCAAGCAAGTCCGGACAGAATAGCTGTCTACTGCCCGCTTGGCAGCTCTGACCTGGACACGGGTGCCAAGATGGGCGGACGGGGTGCCACATTCAGAGGGCCAGGCAGGAGGCATGATGACCATCTGTGAGGGCTGGCACCTGGACCAGCCAGCATTCTCCCTCCAAAAACTCATGTACTGTACACGGGTGACTTCCTCCTAAACCTCTGCCATCTACCTCTCACAGCCTAGAGAGCATCCTGCTGAAAAAAAAACTGCTTATGACTTCCGTTTAGGACTGGATTTTTCACTGAATAAAAGTATTAAGCGCCACAAACTGTATGAAACACTGATAATAATAAGAAATGTTTCTTGTGCAGCAAATACACAAAAACACTGAAGACTGGGGTAATGATGCTGAAAATGTAGCTTTGAATCACAGGAATAAATTACATTTTAAAATATATTAAAACAGAAAGCTGTTATTTTAAATTGTAAAAAAAAAAAAAAATTAAATAAAAAAATCTTACTAACCACACTGGAGCTAACAAGATTTTGATCATGCCACCCACCTCTACTTCATGAGTCAATTGATCTCTCTTCCGATAATAAATAGTCTAAACTTGTGTCAGCAAAAGAGCTTTGGACAAATGCATTTTTTGGTGTTGAATCAGCAGAGAGTGAGAAATCGCTATGCAATATAGGTTTCATAGTAAGCATGAAAACTTGTGCTGAATTGTTGTAGGATTGCGCAGATCTGTTGGGAAAACAGTCAGGCCCCGCCCTCGGCCTCAGCCCGTCCCGCCCTCTCGGCTTTAGCGGTGCTGGACTGACCTGGCCAGACTCCAGCCGCTCTGGAGCTCAGCCAGTTCTGAGGAGTGAAAAAAGAAGAGAGGGATAGAGAGAGGTGGAGCAGCGCAATGACCCTGTTCTTCAGGGAGAAGCGGACAGGGAAGGAGAGTGAGAGAAAGTAAAAGAGAAATGCACCGTAAGCCAAACGAATCTTTCAGCCACACAAAGAAGCTGTCCCTATAGAGGAGACAAGGTGACCGCGATCGCTCCAGAACTCTCAAAAACACGCCACTATGCTTATTATGCACATGACAGTAGTGCTGCAATGTGTCACAAGTTTCATCTACATCGCTAAAACCCAGCATAACTTTGGAGCCCTGTCATAGTAGTTTGTGCAAGCTGTAGTGAGCAACACAGCTTGATTGAAGTTTTCAATAAAGTCTTTTAAGCTCACCGAATCTGCATTTATTTAAATCAAAATGACAATATCATGAAATATTACTACAGTTTAAAATAACAGATTCTATTTAAATATAAGATTAAATATAAGACAGAATGATAGATAGACAGAACTAAAGAACGACAGATAGAACGGAAAAACGATAGAACGAAAAAACGATAGATAGAACGGAAAAACGATAGAGTGAAAGAACGATAGATAGACAGGACGAAAGAATGGTAGATAGAGCAGAAAAATGACAGATAGATAGCTAGACAGAACAAAATATCGATACATAGAACGGAAAAAACGATGGATAGAATGAAAGAACGATAGATAGATACAGCAAAATAACGATAGATAGAGCAAAAGAACGATAGACAGACAGAACAAAAGAACAATAGATAGACAGTCTGAAAGAACGATAGATAGAATGGAAAAACAATAGATAGATAGATAGAACGAAATAATACATAGAACAGAAATAATGATAGATAGATAGACAGATAGATAGATAGAAAGAACGATAGATAGACAGAACAAAAGAACAATAGATAGAATAAAAAACGATAGATAGAATGGAAAAATGATAAAGCGAAAGAACGATAGACAACGACAAAGAATGGTAGATAGAATAGATAGAACGAAAGAACGATAGATAGACAGAATGAAAGAACGGTAGATAGAACGGAAAAATTATAGAGCGAAAGAACGTCAGACAGAACGAAAGAACGGTAGATAGAAAGATAGAATGAAATAACGATACATAGAAGGAAAAGACGATAGATAGAATGAAAGAATGACAGATAGATAGAGCGAAATAACGATAGATAGAGTGAAAGAACGACAGAACGAAAGAACGATAGATAGAATGAAAAAAATGATAGAACAGAAAAATGTTAGAACGAAAGAACGATAGACAGAATGAAAGAACGGTAGATAGAATGGATAGAATGATAGAATGAACAAATGAACGGACAAACGAACAAATTAACTGTAGATTGATAGATACATAGATAGATAGGCCGATAGAACAGAATGATAGATAGAATGGTTAAACGACAGAACGACCAATAGAACAACAGACAGAACGATAGAATGATAGAACATTAGAAAGAGAGAATGATAGAATGAACGATATAACGATAGATAGACAGCCAGACAGACAGATAGATATTGTTTAATTACAAAACAGAAGTTACATATGCAAGATGAAAAGAGGGAAAAATCCAAGAGAAGTAGTGAATCAGAAGGATGTGTTGGGCTCATTAGCATACGGGTCACACCCATTCAAGAGCCCAGCTCTGTCCTGATCTGATGTGTTCTTATCTGTAGTGCTGTTTGTCTCTCTCTGCCACTTAAGAGCTCATCTATAATTCAGTGCTCTAAATAAAGAGGCAGCGCTGTGATAAAACATGAGTCTGGGAGCACCGGAGGACTCTCCAAGCTCATCACCCTAGGGCCTGAATCCAAAAAAAAAAACACACACACACACACACACACACACACACCCCCC
>CM065122.1:8782500-8800000 GCA_033026305.1 Cirrhinus molitorella | reverse complement strand
TTCTCATTTCTGCCTTATCTATCGTCGTTTCTTCAAACTTCATCCTTCCCTTCCTCATTCCTTTTATTCTTTATTTTCATCTTACATGCTTTCCACCTTCCTTTACTACAGGATTTACTATAGAAGTCCCAGATGTCCAGCACTAGCCAAAAGAAAACCTACACGTCTGGCTATAGTTGTCAGAAATGGAAAAAATGCAAATCACTGAGAGATATTTTGTGTTCAGCATGATCATGAACACGTTTATATGGTCTAGTGTGGTACCAGAGTCCTCAGACTCCAGCGGCCCATGTGTGGCTCTCTGACCAGGCCAACATGTGTGTGCGTCTGTACACACATGCCACGGTCTGTCTCGTCTCTTTTAGCAGGAGCAGAGGGAAACCACGTCGGGCTAACCAATGTGTTTGTGGCGAGCCAGCAATCCACTGCACTCCAGCTCCAGGAGGAGAGAGAGCGAGAGCAAGAGAGAGAGCGCACATATACACTAATTAAATTGGCCTTTGGTTAAAAAGACAAAAAATCATTTAATAAAATACACATTTTAAGGAAGAAACTAAAAAAAGTAATGGACAGATAGACATAAACAGACGGACAAACAGATAGAAAGATAGAATGATAGAATGACAGACAGAACGACAGACAGAATGACAGAACGATAGATAGACAGAACAATAGATAGATATGAAATACAGACAGAAAAACAGAATGAATATAGATAGATAGATAGATAGATTAGATAGATAGATAGATAGATAGATAGATAGATAGATAGATAGATAGATAGATTAATAGATAGAGATGAAATATATCCTAAATTCTATATTCATTCTAAAAAACAGAATGAAAAATAGAAAAATACAGAAAAATAGAATGTATATAGATAGAACGATAGATAGATAGAACGATAGAACGATAGATAGATAGATAGATAGATAGATAGAGATGAAATAAATCCTATATTCTATATTTATTCTACAGAAAAATAGAATGTATATAGACAGAACAATAGAACGATAGATAGATAGATAGATAGATAGATAGATAGATAGATAGATAGATAGATAGATAGATAGAACAAGAAAATGACAGAACAAATGACAGAATGATAGAACGATAGAATAACAGATATAACAAACAACAGAATGATAGAATGATGATAGAACGATAGATAGAATGATAGATAGATAGACAGATAGATAGAGATGAAATACAGATAGAAAAACAGAATGAATATAGACAGAAAAATAGAAAGATAGAACAAGAAAGTGACAGATATAACGAATGATAAAATGATAGAACACTAGAATGACAGATAGATAGATAGATAGATAGATAGATAGATAGATAGATAGATAGATAGATAGATAGATAGATAGATAGATAGATAGATAGATAGATAGATAGAACAAGAAAATTACAGATATAATGAATGACAGAATGATAGAATGATAGAATGACAAATATAACAAACAAAAGAACGATAGAACGATGATAGAACGATAAAATGATAGAATGATAGATAGAACGATAGATAGATAGATGGACAGACAGATAGAGATGAAATACAGATAGAAAAACAGAATGAATATAGACAGAACAATAGAAAGATAGACAGAACAAGAAAGTGACAGATATAACAAATGACAGAATGATAGAACAATAGAACGACATAACAAACCATAGAATGACAGAACAATGATAGAACGATAGAACGATAGAATGATAGAATGATAGATAGATAGATAAATAGATAGAAAGAGAAAGATAGAACGATAGATTTCAGTCTCTGTGAAACTGCACCATTTAAAAAAATAAACTGTTATTTTGTTCCTCATATTGTCATTTTGATGACTTAAAAATATATACCACAAGTCGCCAAAGTTCTAGAGAAAAATCAAACCGAGGCAAACGTCTGGTAATTTTCCGCTGAATTGCAAACTGTCATCATTTACTCATCCTCACATCATTTTAAACCCAAAAGACAGTGATTTAAATCTGTTAAAAATAACAACACATTTCAAAGACTAACCAAACTCTTCTCGTTTGGGAACACAAACCATAACAGAATTGAAATTTATGGATGAACCATCATCTCTTTCAAAGAGCAACGCTTTCAAAAAAACATCTCCGCCTCTACTGTGCCAAAGCGGCCAATCAGATGCTCTTATTCAGTAATCCTATTTGATGACCTTTGACCTTTGGCTATGCCAACAGGGATGCCCACAGCTGACTGGACCACATACACACCAACACACACACACACACACACACACACACACACACACACTCAGAAGATTCGGTCCTACCAGGAGAAATGTGGTTGACTCCAGATGGCTTCAGAAGTTCCAGTGGCTGTTCTTTAGTGGGAAGTCCATCTGTGGGAAACGGAGAGAAACAATTCCAACTGAGAAACGCTGTGTAGCGCAGAGGATCAGGAAAGCTTAAGTCATCAGGATATGTATTACAGCTCTGCACACAAATTACATATGCAACATATGGGCCGTTGCCAGGGAAGACGGCATATTTTGAAGCAAATGACTGAGGGATTGATGTACACTCACTGTCTTAAAGGTAACAACTAATCTCTATCTACTGTCATGCATTAATGCACCACAAAAACAAATTCTCTTTGTAACTTTGCACCTCTGATACAGCTTTCATTTAAAGTCCCAGATGCCTTTTCTCTGAAGCTTCACTTTGGCGTATTTTCAATATTTCATCGGCCGAACATTCAGAAAACCTACTGAACTTACTGAAAAAGCCTCATTTTTAAATCCAGAATCTGCCCTAAGAAAGGTCCAAAGCGCACATGAAATGAACACGCAACAGATTTCCTAAAGCAGGGATTTGTAATTATGTGGAAAGGCAAAACAACATCAGTAGGCATGATAACTCTGGGAGAGGCAGCTATAAATAGCCTAGATCTCTAAAAGAGGAAGAGAGAGAGAAATGCTCACTGCAGGATACATGAGAGCATTAGCATTCTCACACACACAGGAGCACAGGAACCATAAAAGCCGCACATCTCGTCTCATAATAATCCACCAGAACAAAGGAAGAAAATGTGCACAGGGGGAATCTCGCTAAACCTGTTATAAACAAATACATATTTTTTTCATATTGTGACATTAAGACAATTAAGTAGGTCTTATTACTGTAATGTAGGAAAAAATACACCTTATTATAAGCATTGAATTGGCCAAGAATCAGATTTTTGTTGCATGTTGTTTATTTAATTTTTTTATTTTAATTTTGTGTAAATCTGTAACTGTACAATATCTATTATTATTATTATTATTATTATTACTATATTAGCCATGCTTATTTTCTTTTATTTTCATTCATTTATGTCTAAATCTGAAATCAGTAATCATTGATCATCAAACCACAATACTAGATAGATAGAATTATTTTATTAAGATTTTATTTTATTAAGCTTTTATTTCATTTTAGGGGTATGATTCTATAACTAAAATTATTGATGTTATTATTTGGTTATTTTTATTTTTTATTATTATTTTATTTTTGTCATTTTTATTTCATTTAATTTAAGATAATGTAATTTAATTGAATTATTTAGTTTTATTTTATTTTATTAAGCTTTTATTTAAGCTTTTATTTTATTTTAGGGGTATGATTCTGTAAATAAAAATTCTTGATGCTGATGTTTGGTTATTTTTATTTTGTTATTTTTTTTTATTTATTTATTTTTTTTAAGCTTTTTTTAAGATTTATTTCATTTTGCTTTTATTTAATTTTAGGGGTCTGATTCTGTAAATAAAAATTCTTGATGCTGTTGTTTGGTTATTTTTACTTTGTTTTGTTTTTTTTGTTATTTTTTATTTAATTTATTTTATTTTTTATTAAGCTTTTATTAAGATTTTACTTTATTAAGCTTTTATTTCATTTTAGGGGTACGATTCTGTAAATACAATTCTTGATGCTATTGTTTGGTTATTTTTTTTTATTATTATTATTATTATTATTATTTTTTTTTTAATTCAATCTAATTTAAGGTCATTTAAAATAATGTAATGTAATTTAATTATTAATTTTATTTTATTTTATTAAGCTTTTAAGATTTTATTTTATTCAGCTTTTATTTAATTTTAGGGGTATGATTCTGTAAATAAAATTCTTGATGCTATAGTTGTTTTTTTTTGCTTTTTTTTAAATTATTATTATTTTTTTTTTATCCATGGCTAAACCTAAAATCAGTAACTACTGATCATCAAACAGCAGTAATAAAAAAAAAATAAATAAAAAGATTTATACATATGTTTATTATTTTACTTAAAATATTTTATAAAATGTTACATTTGTTTTTGTAGTTTTAGTATGCAAGTTGGACATATTAAAGGATTTGGAGCCTGCTGTGAAAGCACAATTTTATTGGAAACACTGTTGAGAAAATGTGTGCGTTGTTGTTTCCAGACCAGAAGTGTTTTGTTATGGAAATTTCACTTTTCCTATCACAAGCTCTGCACAGAATTGCCTCGTCCTCCGTACAGCAGACATAATTCGTTATCATCTGATTGTCAGTTGCGTGACAGTGTTTTTCTGTCTTTCTGCAGTTCAGAGCAAGTTTGAGGACAGATTGGGCGTTTACTAAAGTGATGTTGTTTTAGAAAAAGGGGATAAGCACCAAAACCCTTCAGATTTTCTGAGGCGTTTGTATGTCCTCTCTGCAGTGTTCTGTGCAAACTGAGGCGTAAAGCCCTCCGGTCTCACTTTCAGAGGAACTGACGCCGCTGTTGATCCGTGGAAACGACCCTGAGCCCTGTCACCGCCTGCTGCCGCTGGCGAGACTGTGACTGGAATGTCTAATGAATTAAATACTGTGAAGTCTTTGAATTCCTTCATCTCGACTCCCGTCTCTCTCTCTCAGGCTGTGATTCAGTGCCTGTCTTTAGCGAGTAGGTGTGAGACACATCGGGGTCAGTATGTCAGGAAGCTTACTCGCGTGAAGTGCATCTGAAGCTCATTACTGCTAGATTAATCGCTGCTCCCAGTGCTGCCATACACAAACTCATTACAGCTCAGAAGAAGTTAGTTTTCACTTTTCACATTACAAAATTAATTCATTTGTAATATTTAATTCATATGTATATGAATTGATTTATATTTAATTACAAAAATAAATGCAGAATAAATATACGCTACTGTTCTATCATACCCCTAAAAATAAAATTAAACCTTAATAAAAAAAATGTAAAAAAAAAAAATTATAAATTGTGGGTATATCTGTTACTGTAGTTTGATTTAAAAATAAATCTAAATAGCATAAAATAAAATAATAAACGTATAAATAAACATTTTGTAGGTATATCTATTTGTAGCTTGATGATCAGTTAATATTGATTTTAGACTAATACATTAAAAAGCTAAAGATTATTTAAGAGAATAAAAAAATCCTTTTTTATGATATATATACACACACATACACATATATATATATATATATATATATATATATATATATATATATATATATATATATATATATATATATATATATATATATATATATAATAAAATAAAATCTTAATTACAAAAAAATAATAAGAAATTGTGGCTATATCTGTTACTGTAGTTTGATTTAAAAATAAATCTAAATAACATAAAATAAAATAATAAAAAATTATTATTGATTTTAGACTAATACATTCAAAAGCTAAAAATTATTTAAGAGGATAAAAAAATCCTTACTGGTCCCAAACTTTTGAGATCAGTAAGATTTTTTATGCTTTTCTGTTCATCAAGGCTGTTTATTTAAATAAAAACAGGGAAAAAACAGGGGAAAAAATATTTTGAAATGTAAACGCAATATAAAATAGTGGTTTTCTATTTTAATAAACTTTAAAATATAATTTATTCCTGTGATGCAAAGCTGAATTTTCATCATCATTACTCCAGTATTCAGTGTCACATGATCCTTCAGATATCATTCTAATACGCTGATTTATTATCAATGTTGGAAAGCTGTGCTGCTTAATATTTTTTTGGAACCTGTGATAATTGAATAAAATGTTAAAAAGAACAGAATTTATTTTAAATGGAAATCTTTTGTAACAATATTTATTGCAACTTTTAAAGTTTGGGGCCAGTCATTTTTTTCTTTGTTTCATTGTTTACAAGAAACAAATACTTTTATTCAGCAAGGATGCGTTAATTTGATAAAGAGTGATTGTTAGAAAATATTTCTATTTTGAATAAATGCTGTTCTTTTGAACTTTTTATTCATCAAAGAAATCTGAAAAAATATCACCGCACAACTGCTTCCAACATTGATAATAAAAGTAATAAATCAGTATATTAGAATGATTTCTGAAGGATCATGTGAGTAAAGGCTGATGAAAATTCAGCTTTGCATCACAGGAATAAATTATATTTTAAAGCATATTAAAAAAAAATTACTTGTAAATGTAATATTTCATAATATTACTTTTTTCTGTATTTTTGATCAAAAAGACTAAGAGACTTTAAAGTTTGCGATCGTACTGATGATCAATGATTACTGATTTCAGATTTCAAAAAAAAGAAATAATCAATCAATAAATAAATACATGCATACATAAAATAACCTTTTTTGTGGGTATATGATTACAGACTACATACTTAGACATAAAAAATAAAATAAAATAAAATAAAAGCCAAGGTTGTCCACTTTGCATGTCATCCAGACATCCAGTCATCCAGTCTCTTCCCACCTAGGTGGGTTTTTCTTGTCCAGAATAAGCTGTAAAATGGATCAGACATTATGTCTATAATCAAAAGCCTATATAGTCAAAAGACTACAAAAATAGAGACGAGAGCCAAACCTCCACACTCCCAGCCTCAACTACTATCAAGCGATCTGCCTTCATACATCTCGACTTAATCATATCTGTGGATCTGATTGAGTGACAGGACCCCAGCGACCTCATCCATTCATGTAATACACACAGCGGCTC
Source organism: Cirrhinus molitorella (assembly GCA_033026305.1). Classification (NCBI taxonomy): domain Eukaryota; kingdom Metazoa; phylum Chordata; class Actinopteri; order Cypriniformes; family Cyprinidae; genus Cirrhinus; species Cirrhinus molitorella. The sequence continues at coordinate 8,793,047 of CM065122.1, read as the reverse complement.
CGATAAGAGCTACACTTATCACTGTGAATTCAGATCAGAACAGAGAGTATCAATCATCCTGCTGATAAGAGCTGCTCCTGAGGAACGTGCATAGAATACTGCAGCCAAGACTGAGCAGACTGTCTCTTAAAAATAAAGCGCAATTAGGGCTGCACAGAGCCGTTGAGAAACAGAGTTACGACACTTCCATAGGCTTCCATAGGAACTGAGGAATGCGGAAGTAAAGTGTGTCATGGAGCGGCCAACCGTTCCAAACAACCAATAGTTCCAGCATTGAAGCCCATTCATTTCAGCGCTTCTCAAGCACAGTCACTGGTAAACTGAAGAAATTACTGCATTTTTTTGACATTTTAACGCATCAGTTGACCTCACGGGAAATCTAGCCAGTAGTGGTATTTCACGAAGCATGTTATAGTTAATGTTTATCGTTAGATAATACACAGTTATACTATAATTGCAGTTAGATAACACCGTAATAGCGACCATAACTAGATACTAGTTGTCATATTTTTTAAGTTTTTAGTCTTTCTGCAATCTTTCTCTTGAATGAGTTTCACTGCATTCAAGAGATACAATAAAAATTGATGTTGAATGCAATTGGTTGCCTTGTGGTTTTTATTACATTATTTTAAGCTTTTCTATTATGTTAAATGCAATATTTGCTTGCCTTTTTTAAGCTTTCCATCCATGTGTATTAATATTCACTTATGTTGTATATGTGAATATCATAAAATAACACGAGTAATTCACTATAAAACCTATAAAAAATGAGTGTTTGATCATGTCCAAACGCACATTCAAATATATTTAACCCATAGACTGTAAAAAACATGGAAGTAGTGTCAGTGACGTCACCCGTAGGTTTCTGAAGAGCGTTTTTGAAGCAAAAGTTGGGCGGGGCCTGTCGTCGCCATTTTGGAAGCGCGTCACTCCAGGAAAATAGAAAATGGAAAAGAGGAGCTAAGATGTCATATTTTTAAATGTATTAAAATAATCCTGATAAAGTAACACCCTAAGAAAAAACAAACGCAATAACACGGCTGAGATGCCAAGTTCAACTGCTGGAATAAGCTGAGGTAATGTGAGGGCTGCCTGACTCCTGTCACTCAAGTGGCCACGCCCTTAATTATGCAGAATTTTAATGCTTAATATAATTTAAACGGGTGAGTTAGAAAAAAAATTCACCCCCCTCAGAGTTGTTATGAAGGGCAAAACTAGCTGTAAAAACCAAAACCACTTTTTGTACCAGGCTGTAAACATGTTTTTATCTGTTATAAAGTTGAACATTTTAACACAAGAGTCTATGGGGATTTGTTCCCTTTTGGAGCCAGCCTCAAGCGGCCAGCCGATGAACTGCAGCTTCAGTCACTTCCGTATTGTTTCAAGAGCGAGAGCGGGAGGTTGCCGCTTGATTTAACCCTAAATACTACACTACAATATAAATACTATATTAGAAAATGTTATCTGTTAAATGGTCAGGATCACTATTGCACACATTATTTGGTACAAAAAACTCAAAATATGAACAAAAAAGAACTGAACTAGGCTATATATTACAATTATTTAACTGAATAAAAGTTACACTTGAGGTGTTTGGTCACATTTGACTGTCAAAGAGTATGAGAACATATTAATGCTGTCTCTTTATCACTCCCCAGAATAAAATGTGATTGTAAAACGTATTCAATGTAGCTATCAACACACAATCAATGCACATTATGTGTTAATAATTACTCGAAATTGCTGCAAATATAATGAAACTGCTGTCTATCCTACTTAAACCCTTTCAAACACATTGACAGCGTGGAGTAGTGAGAGCTCCATGAACCACGTGACCACGTGGCGGCGAGATCAAAGCGTGTCGCAACTTTATTTCTCAACGGCTCTGGGGCTGCAACGATTCCTCAATTCTATTCGAGTATTCGATTAAAAAAAAAAAAAAAAAAAAAAATCCCATTTTGCTTGTGTCGAGTAATCGGCAAAATACCGGAAATGGAGCTTTCCACCCATTAAACACATTTCAAACTCATAGTAAAGCATATATGCAGACATCCCAAGTCTCCCGGAAGTTCCGTGAGTCTCCCGTATATTGATAGTGGCTCCCTGATGCCCGCGAATTGAATAAAATATCCCGGAATCTAGACCAAGTGGGCAAGGGCGTGCACGCGAGACATTAATGTCTGCATCCTGAATCTTATAATGCGCATCTTAGAATGACGGAGTGAACGAGAGAACGAGAGGGAGTGAGAGAGACCGTGCTGCTTGTGGAACTGTGTGTGTGCTGATCTGGGGCGCGCTAGACAGAGCATCCTGATTGGTAGGGCCCTATGATTTCCGCGATGCTGAAAACGCGGACGGAATCGCGGAATCCATTCATAAAAACGGAATGTATTATTAAACGCGGAATGTCGCGGAATTTGTCAAAGTTTGGAAGAACTAATCAAAAGTACATCATCAGGTTAAATCAAATGGCATTTTGAACTAGCATGTGTAAATATTAAGCTGCAAAAAGACTACACATGAATCCTGGATGACTCCTCCTCTGCATGTTGTTTGCGTTTGGGTTTATTATATACCCTATTTCAGATTTGTAACGTAAATCATTTAGAAACCTACGCAAACACAGGGGAATAGAGCTTGCAAACCGACGTCACTGCGCAATGCATTCTGGGATGTAAACAAGAGGGCGCCGCCATATTGTGAGGCCACCACTGCCTATGGTTATTACAGTAAATGTGTGAAAAACAATGCTGAAAAGTCGATTAAAATAACCAAATGTACTATACAGAGACACGTATCTGAAGCTGGCTGATAGCTATGATTTTCAGGAATTCAGGAATGGAACTTTGAGAAAAATGGGTTTAAAGTGAGACTTAGTTTTACTTTTACTTTATACGGGTTTAACAAGAGCGCTATACTGCATTATTACACAAACAGACTAACGTATGTTTTCCGTTGTTATATCATGGGTATAGTCTCCGAACTTTTGATCACCACTTGTATGTTTATATAGCAGGAATAATGTACCTTGTAGTTGTAGTTTACATGAAGAAACGTCAGCGCAGCACAACGGTTCGCGCACTGTTTATAACAGACTGCTACCGGACCAGGCTTTTGTGATGGGAAAGCATAACTGGACTAACCAATGAACCGATCACTTTGCACCGCATCTGAAATCCTAGTTTTGTCAATCTAAATGCTTGACTAAAGTCTCAAACTGCTTCGTTATAACTCCCAAAACTGTTCCCAAACACAGACTCCGAAAATAACATGACTGCGTTTCATCTGCACGCTCTGAACCTTTTACAGTTAATGTTAATGTAACGAATAATGTATTATATATCTATATGACCAAAAATGACATAGTAGCCTATTTTAAGTTGTTTCCGTTGTTTTTCCTATAAGAAAAATAATCTAAGCGATCGCACCGGTGCTACTTGGGAAATAGGCCTATTTGTTTTCGTGCTGAATGAGAGATGTTGGTGCGTTTAGGTTTCTCTTTAAATTCGTTTTGGTAAGACTTTTGTATGTTTTTTTGTTTGTTTGTTTGTTTTTTAACGAATTTCATTATAGTGTGTGTTTTATTTTATAATTTGTAGGTTTCTTTGCCATTGTAATTTGTTTTATTTTATGATTTGTCTGCTTCTTAAATAAATTCGTTTTGGTTAGATTTATATGTTATTAACGAATGCCATTATAATTTGTGTTTTATTTTAGAACTTGTCTGTTTCTTAAATTAGTTTTGGTTAGACTTATATATGTAGTTTATAACGAATGCCATTATAATTTGCGTTTTATTTTAGAATTTGTTTGTTTCTTAAATAATTTCGTTTTGGTTAGACTTATATATGTTGTTTATAACGAATGGCATTGTAAATTGTGGTTTATTTTATAATTTGTATATAAATATACTATAATTTTTACAGCTTGTGTCCCCCTATGAAAGATTCTCCCATTGAAGATTTTCTGCCACGTCCCTGGTTCAAGTAGCTATATGAAACAATGTTAGTTTAAACGTTAAACCTATAAATTTGCGCTATTAGGCGCATAGGCCTATCCAAAAAGCTGAAGCTGCTTTGAGGTACATGGAGGCACCAGCGCGATCATTTGCATTTTTTCAATGGAAAAAATTTTAAATTAGCCTATCCGTCATTTTTGCTCACAAAGGTAAGAGCAATACATCTTAAGGTAAGGTAAGAGCAAGCTTACTGTTTCCCCCGACACATTCATTGTCATTACTTTTGCCGGTGCTTTGTGGCAAAATATTGTTGTGTTGCGTCTTGCTCATATGCTGTTCTTATCGTTATGCTCTGCTTATAATGACACACAGGCTTATACTCTGATAATTCAAGCAGGTGTAGTTAGTTGCCTTAATCAATTTTGATAACAGATACATTTATGGCTAGGCCCACCCAGTTTTCTCTGGGCACACCCATATTGTGAATCCTGGCTACGCTACCGTACCGGACTCTTCATCTTTAGTAAGTTCTTCATCCGATCCTTCATCTCTGGATGTGAAATAGTCCATTATAACATCGTATAAGGCACTGACATCACCAGGATTGAGTAGACTGAGGCCAGTTAGATCGTTTTGAGTGAGCAGCTTCTTCCGACTGCGTTGATCTCTTGCGCTCCGACATCTCACTGTATCAATAAATAAATAAATACAACTTTGCGTGTCGTAGTTTACACAGGACTGGTAAGAAATGTGCATTGATACACCATTATTAAATATGTTACATGGATTATTTTGATAGGTTAACCGTTTTTGTGGTGTTAGAGAAAGCACCTCTGCAGCACGTTCTTAACATAGAATAGACTCTTAAGAGAATTTTATTGCACTAAACAAGTGAATTTTGCCAAGATATTTTCAGAGATGACAGACAAGATGTTATAGAATAATAATTTAATGAAAACCTAATTTTGACAAAAAAAAAAAACTGACATTCAAAACATCCCAGCGCGCCATCCGACAGATTTTCCCAGATCGCATCACATAGGCTATATACAAACCGAGAACACAATCATCTGCTACTGACGTTTATACACTTTCCTGAATGAAAATGCCTGGAACACACTTTCATTGACCTATGGATGTCTCCGAAGTGCATGTCCCTGCGTCTTATGGCGGATATCCAGGTCATCCGTCTCCGCTGTTATTTCAGACACATGACTCCCTTCGTTCGTTTTACAGGTTGTAAAACTATAAAAAGAAAGTCCGTCTATTTTTCTACCCGGTCGATCGTGTGAACGAACATTACAACAACACAACGCGTTCTTCCCATGACGACGATCACAACAATCTCAACGTTCCTCAATCAACAAGTGGCCTCACAAAATGGCGATTTTTCCCATAAGACACCGCGGCGCTAGGGCCGTGACGTCACACCGGCATCCCCTATACATCATTATTCTCATTATGCTAACAGCTCGTCGTAGTTTCAAAATAAAAGTCTGAACCCTCACTCTGAGTTTACACGCCTTGATGTCCACATATTCAAGAAATGACAGTTGCTGTAGCATTTCTGGAGTAAAGAAACTGCCAAATATTAAAGATTAAGTAGACATTTGAATTTAATGTTTAGTCAATATTAAATAAGGATTAGATCGTAAAACGTAAAAACATTCGTCAGGCCTTTTGGCGCCCTCTGCAGTCGTTTGTTATAATGCGTAATGTACATTAGCTCTATTGTTTATAACATGTAGTTTAACAGTTTTGTTTAATAAAACCATATATTTTCTTGCTTTTGATACTTTATCTCAACTAATTATTACTGCCTCATTGTTATTATATTGTATTTTAAGTCATTTTAAAGGCTATAGTTCACTATATATATATACACAAGTCCTTCTCAAAAAATTAGCATATTGTGATAAAAGGCTTGAACTACTTCGAGTTGTATGTAATGAATCTAAAATATATGAAAGTCTAATGTTTATCAGTACATTACAGAAAATAATGAACTGATAAACATTAGACTTTCATATATTTTAGATTCATTACATACAACTCGAAGTAGTTCAAGCCTTTTATTGTTTTAATATTGATGATTTTGGCATACAGCTCATGAAAACCCAAAATTCCTATCTCAAAAAATTAGCATATTTCATCCGACCAATAAAAGAAAAGTGTTTTTAATACAAAAAAAGTCAACCTTCAAATAATTATGTTCAGTTATGCACTCAATACTTGGTCGGGAATCCTTTTGCAGAAATGACTGCTTCAATGCGGCGTGGCATGGAGGCAATCAGCCTGTGGCACTGCTGAGGTGTTATGGAGGCCCAGGATGCTTCGATAGCGGCCTTAAGCTCATCCAGAGTGTTGGGTCTTGCGTCTCTCAACTTTCTCTTCACAATATCCCACAGATTCTCTATGGGGTTCAGGTCAGGAGAGTTGGCAGGCCAATTGAGCACAGTAATACCATGGTCAGTAAACCATTTACCAGTGGTTTTGGCACTGTGAGCAGGTGCCAGGTCGTGCTGAAAAATGAAATCTTCATCTCCATAAAGCTTTTCAGCAGATGGAAGCATGAAGTGCTCCAAAATCTCCTGATAGCTAGCTGCATTGACCCTGCCCTTGATAAAACACAGTGGACCAACACCAGCAGCTGACATGGCTCCCCAGACCATCACTGACTGTGGGTACTTGACACTGGACTTCAGGCATTTTGGCATTTCCCTCTCCCCAGTCTTCCTCCAGACTCTGGCACCTTGATTTCCGAATGACATGCAAAATTTGCTTTCATCCGAAAAAAGTACTTTGGACCACTGAGCAACAGTCCAGTGCTGCTTCTCTGTAGCCCAGGTCAGGCGCTTCTGCCGCTGTTTCTGGTTCAAAAGTGGCTTGACCTGGGGAATGCGGCACCTGTAGCCCATTTCCTGCACACGCCTGTACACGGTGGCTCTGGATGTTTCTACTCCAGACTCAGTCCACTGCTTCCGCAGGTCCCCCAAGGTCTGGAATCGGTCCTTCTCCACAATCTTCCTCAGGGTCTGGTCACCTCTTCTCATTGTGCAGCGTTTTCTGCCACACTTTTTCCTTCCCACAGACCTCTTGCTTGAGGGTGTCAATGATGGCCTTCTGGACAGCAGTCAGGTCGGCAGTCTTACCCATGATTGCGGTTTTGAGTAATGAACCAGGCTGGGAGTTTTTAAAAGCCTCAGGAATCTTTTGCAGGTGTTTAGAGTTAATTAGTTGATTCAGATGATTAGGTTAATAGCTCGTTTAGAGAACCTTTTCATGATATGCTAATTTTTTGAGACAGGAATTTTGGGTTTTCATGAGCTGTATGCCAAAATCATCAATATTAAAACAATAAAAGGCTTGAACTACTTCGAGTTGTGTGTAATGAATCTAAAATATATGAAAGTCTAATGTTTATCAGTACATTACAGAAAATAATGAACTTTATCACAATATGCTAATTTTTTGAGAAGGACCTGTATATATATATATATATATATATATATATATATATATATATATATATATATATATATATATATATATATATAAAAAAAAAAATAAAAATCGGAAAAAAAATTATGATGTGCACACAATTAATGATTTCAATTAAAAAAAAAAACAGCTAGAATAGATAAGTTCAAATCTGATTCATGGGATTCCACAGGAAGTGATGGATACATATGCTGTCAAAAACTGACCAGATGAAGGCATCTTAGCAGACAAGATGTTACACAACCACTGAACTTGAACATGTCTCGATGCTTTCCTACCGGTGTTTACTGCCTGCATTTTTCAGGTTGAGGACAGGGCGCATGTGTTTTGTTCTCTCCTCCTGCTGATCAGACCGATACAGGGTGTACGAGTTCAGGCGGGAGGAGCAGGAGGCAGATAAACAAGGCAGCCCACAGCAGTGGCCTCGCTCAGCCGTGATTAGCCGCCTCTGTAACCCAGCACGCTCTGCCGCTGAACCCCGCTGGGGCCTGAGAGCGAAGAACCCGAGGAAGCTGCAGCAGGTAGGCCTTAACAAACCGCCCCACATTGGCTCAAGTGTTATAATGCGCCCCGAGCCCATCAGGAGCTTTATGAGCGTGTCTAGCACACAGAACTCCAGCTTTAAACAAAACTTTTGTGTTTCCATGATGCTATTTTCAGCCATTCAGACTCAAGTCATCATTAATACATGCTGACGCATGGCAACAATAAAAAATTAAATAAAATAAATTGTGGGCTTGTCTATTACTGTGGTTTGATTATCAACAATTACTGATTTTAGTTTTAGCCATTAAAATAAAATTAAATAGAATAAAATAAATAAAATTAATTTGTGGATATGTCTATTACTGTGGTTTGATTATCAGTTATTACAAATTTTAGTTTCAGCCATTAAAATAAAATAAACATAATGAATTGTGCGTATGTATTTTACTGTTTTTTGATTATCAACAATTACTCATTTTAGTTTTAGCCATTAAAATAAAATAAAATAAATTAAATTGTGGTTATATCTATTACTGTGGTTTGTTAATGATTACTAATTTCGATAAAATAAAATAAATTAATTTGTGGATGTGTCTACTACTGTGGTTTGATTATCAACAATTACTAATTTTAGTTTTAGCCATAAAATAAAATAAAATAAAATAAAATAAAATGTGGGTATATCTATTACTGTGGTTTGATTGTCAATAATTACTAATTTCAATAAAATAAAATAAATTGTGGGTTGATTATCAACAATTACTAATTTTAGTTTTAGCTATTAAAATAAAATTAAATAGAATAAAATAAAATAAATAAAATAAATTTGTGGATATGTCTATTACTGTGGTTTGATTATTAACTATTACTAATTTTAGTTTCAGCCATTAAAACAAAATAAAATAAACAAAATGAATTGTGCGTATGCATTTTATTGTTTTTTGATTATCAACAATTACTAATTTTAGATTGAAAATAAAATAAAATAAACAAAATAAACTGTGTGCATGCATATACTTGTGGTTTGATTATCAACAATTACTAATTTTAGTTTTAGCCATTAAAATAAAATAAATGTAGGTGGATCTATTACTGTGGTTTGATTATCAACAATTACTAATTTTAGTTTTAGCCATTAAAATAAAATAATGTAGGTAGATCTATTACTGTGGTTTGATTGTCAATAATTACTAATTTCGATAAAATAAAAAAATAAAATAAAATAATTTGTGGATATGTCTATTAGTGTGGTTTGATCATCAACTATTACTAATTTTAGTTTCAGCCATTAAAATAAAATAAAATAAATTGTGGGTATATCTATTACTGTGATTTGAACAATTTTTAAAATAAAATAAAATAAAATAAAATAAAAAATATTTCCAGACTTAGCCATTAAAAAAAGTAAAATGAAAAAGCCTAAAGTCAAATATAAGCTTTATTTATTTTAATGTTTTTTTTTCTATTGCAATGTCTATTACTATTATTATAATTATTATTATTATTTATTTATTTATCAATCAATCGATCAATGATTAACTATTACAGACTAAGCCATTAATATAAAAATGGAAAAAATGTAGCCTAAAAATGAAAGTGTACAAATAAAGATATTTATTTATTAAATAAAATGCCCCCACATCAGCACGTGTTACAATGCCGATCAGGATGTATCTGAGCGTGCCTATCACACAGGCCTCCAGCTTTTAAACTTTAGTGTTTCCATGATGCTATTTTCAGCCATTCAGACTGAAGTCATCATTAATACATGCTGCTACAGCAGCAAAGATAAAACATTGATGGGAGAGCCCGCCGACGGTGTCCCCCCCAAACAAGGAATCTTTCCACATTGCGGCTGCTTTCTCCTCCTGAGAGGGATGCAGATGGGGGGGAGGCAAAAAGAGGGGCATTAAAAGGAAGACAGATTAAACAAAGGTTTGAAGCTGTTTGTGCTTCCGCCGCACGTTCCTGGGCTCGTCTCGCTGCATGCGCTCTATTTTTGGAAGCCTCTCTGGACCAGACAGGAGCAGAGGCTGTACCATCATGGCATTTTAATCAGAACCACAATGCATCTCTAAATGCACCCAACAACAGGGGACTGCTGCAAAAACACAGCACCGCAGTTAGTTAAGCATGAATCCACGAGGCACTGCAGTCGGGATTAGTTCTGCCACTAGTCAATACTTGATTAAGTCAACTAGTTGACTTGATGAGTCACATGACTTTGGTAGCACATGAGATGTAGAAAGTGTCCAAATCTGAAATGAAAGTAAATCTTACATGCTTTGTGTTCATTTTAATATTACTTTTTCTTACTTTGAGCTTTGGCTATCTGTAATTGTTATCATTTATGCATTGTATATTTGTATTTCTACATGTGTCACTATCAGGGTTTTTATGGTTGACTAAAACTGAGAAAATAACATTTTCATTACCTAAAAACAAAAAACATTGAAAAAAAAGATTTTATTTCAGCTAGTTGCAAACACAATATTTCTGTAGTGTAGTGTAACTTAAAGTACTAAAAAAAGCAAAAACTAAATCTAAAAAATAAAAACAAAAATTGTAAGTTTTAATAAATAGGCAGATAATTAATTAATTA